>OY856413.1:711530055-711542555 GCA_963693085.1 Alisma plantago-aquatica | reverse complement strand
TTAATGCAGAAGTGAAGGCCCTTAACTCTCATAGAAACTGGGAACATCAAGGTCAAATATATAGTTAAAGATATGAAGATGAATTTCTCTCTAGGTTTAAAGTCTTTGATGAATTTTACAAGAATGTGACAAGACTTGAGAAAATAGTGGAGCAGCTTTCCTCAACACTTGCCCTCCAAGCAGAAGGGAAATTTCCTTCTCAATCCATTGTTAACTCTAATGATGCAAGTGGGTCAATGGGTGTTTTGTAAAACTCCTATAGTCGACCCCTAATGCAACTACATACCATATATTGATTTTAATGCCCTCCCAAACATATTATGCCTCCATCACCGCTACCACCCGAACAATACACTTACCACCATCACCACTCCTCTCCACCTCACTTTCAACACCAAGGGCTACCTCCACCTCTTTCGTAGAAACAACAAGCTCCTCCTCTTTGCCTTGAGAAATTTAATACATGATAGTTCTAAGGAGTGGGAGAGTTATTGAGTTGAAAATGAGTCAAATGGAAAATTCTCAAGTGAACCAAGGGCACATTGATGAACCAAGGACAAAGAAAGAAATTGGTGAAACTATGATTGACAAAGATGAAGATGATCTTATGAGACCTCATGCTGATTTGTGATGTCATGTGCTCCACCTTATACTCCATTTGTGGGATCTACAATCCCTAGTGTTCCAACTATGATTCTAACAATTCCTCATGTCAATTTCTTAAGATAATCATGTTGACCAAAATAAATCAAGTGTAAATGAACCTTCATTCCCATATGCATTGGATGATCCCATGTCCTTAAAAAGGATAGAAACATTACATTGACATAATAGAGACTTTTGACAAGTGAATGTGAATATACCTTTATTAGATGCTATCGAAAAAGTTCCATCTTATGAAAAATCTCTTAAGGATATGTGTACTTTGAAGAGAAAATCAAAGGTAAGGATTCCTAAGATAATCAAATTGACAGATCAAGTGAGCTCTATTCTACAACATGCAGTTCCCTTAAAGAGAAAGATTCAGGAGCCCCACTAATGTTGAGCTACATAGGGGGACATCACATATATCAATCCCTCCTTGACTTGGGACCAAGTGTGAATTTGATGCCATATAGTATCTATGTGGAGCTAAGATTAGGCAACATGGAACTGGTCAATTGTATTCTCCAATTGGCAGATTGTTCAATCAAGTGATTAGAGGAAGGGTAGATGGTGTCTTAGTGATGATACACAAAGAGAGGGAAGCAGTGTTCTTGGTGGATTATATTGCTTTCACATGGAACTGAAAAATAAGAATATTCCCCTCATCTTGTGAAGACCATTCATGTCTACAGTCAATACGAAAATATATGTGAGTAGTGGAATAATGAAAATCTCTTTCATGGACATGAAGATATCGATCAATATGTTCAAGACCCCCACCTGGCACGAATGAAATGAGGATGTTGAGCATTGTCATTTGAAGAATTCAATTAATTACTAAAATGATTAGGATCTAGATGGAGAACCTATTAATAACTTATATGATCAATGGGATGAGGAACAACTATATAATTCGAATGAGAGAGACATCTACTTGAAGAATGGACACACATGACTTCATAATGGTTTATTGATTAAAAAAAGCATAAGATCTGATGGAAGGCATTAAACTTAGTGCTAGGGGGAGGTAGACCACCTAGGTTTTGAAACTGTTTCACCCAACCTTCTTTATTTGATACTTTTTAATTATTTCATACATTTTCTAGAAAAAACCCATAAATGTGTTTAATGCTTTTGTTTGAGTTTTGAAATTTGATAGGAAAATAGGTGATATATTGAGGAAAAGGGATCAAACTAGTAAGAATGAGTAGATGATATCTTATATGGATAAAAGAAATTGGTTGTAATATGATTGATTGAAAGAATTGTTAAGAAGTGAAAAAAAACTGAACTAAAATTGGCCAATGTAGTCATGCTTGCCTTTTTAGATGTACAATAGAAAATTGAGGTTTTAGAGTCAACCATCATGACCATGTTGGTCGAATGGCTATTCTAGCACTTTTCCAACAAGGTCGTGCTAGCCAAAATGGCCATGCTGGACCGGACCCACCACTTAAGTTGGTATTTTATTTTGAGATCAATAGGACCCCCTTCATTTCATTCAATGCAGATTGGTCATGGGGAAACCTGGAGAACTGGGGCACGATGTTGCATCCTTTCAATCCTTCAAATCTCCATCTCCCAGTTCAATTCAAGGTTCCTACCTCCATCTCTCCATTCCCACCCACATTCACCCTCAAATCACCATCTCCATCTCCACTCCACCTAAACTCTCATGAAGGATGAACACTTAGCTCATTTTCCACCAAAAATCAATGCAAGATGATAGAAATTAGCAAGAGGGTGAAGAGGGGATCTAAAGTGGCTTCCTAGAGAACACCAACACCAAAGAAGAAAAAAAAAAGATCCTCCAAAGTCACCCCACCATCCCATCATCCCATTTCATCACTATAAAATTCTATTTTTGACTCCCTTCCTTGTCCCACATCGGTGAGCAACTCTAGACTCTGGTCCTCCTCGAGCCTCCACATTTAGACCCAAACTACAACAAGCATGGAGAGGAGGAAGCTCCCTTGGATCTTGATCAAGATGATGTTATTGATTACAATAATGTTGAAGATCTGGTCGGAGAGAGTAGGATCAAGAGAGTTGTCGCTTCCTCTTCTGCACACCTACCTAAACGACCTACCCCAACGAGACACTCTACTTCTTTGGTGCAACCACATATTACATAGAAGCCCACAAGAAGGAGGTTATTGATTGAAGAAGAGGAAGATGATGTGCAAATTGAAATGGTGTCCCTTGACACAACAAAATTGTGCGTAGAAACGCAAGTCCACGCGTCGAGTAATATAGGCCTGTGTGAGGCCCGAGTCGAACTCAAGGAGACGTAGTCTCAGTGACTACTACTGACTACGATGCGATCAACTAAGCCGATTAAAAAGGTTGAATTGAGTTTGAACAAAAAAAAAGAAAATTAAGACAAAATTGAAAACTGTTGATTTGAATGGAATGAATTCCTTAGGGTAACCGATTTCACCATGGGGTCTCATTGTATCTTATTTCTAGTGAATTGATATAAATTCCTACTCCTACCCTGGATCAAAAGCATGTAGTCAGAATTTCCCACTTCCATGGTGCAATTCACTACCTAGATCTAAGCCAATTCCACGTCTGTAATAATTTATCTCTTAGTCTTAGTGCATTATTGAAAACTCTGTGTTCTTTCCACTGACCGTATGTTACCTTTTCCAAGGAATACGTAGGAAAGTGTACAAGTTATGGTTTTCTAATCTTTAATCCCTCTTCTAGAGTAATTATCAGTCTGTAATCCTATCGACGATGATCAAATAGTAATAAGCCATTTAATTCCACACTTATATATCCAAGAATTAAGAGAAATTTATACTAAATCAGGTAGACAGTTAATACAACGATTCCCTGGGCTACTCCCAGGTCCTAAGGAAAAGAGGGGTTTATCCCCGCATGGTTTTCAGTTGCAAATACATAGAAGGAGAGAAGAAAAATGTGGGAAACATGAAGGAAGTTTGTGTAACCCCTGGAAAGAAGGTGCTTCGGATGATCCTCCTTGAGAAACGCACATTTTGCAGTCTTCCTCCAGCAAAATCATCCGTCAGAGGTGCTCGAAACTCCCGGTTGATGTCCTTCGGCTCTGTGCTTCTCTTTCTCTCTTTTCTGGCCATCGTGTGGTGTAAAAACGGATGCCCTTCTGTCTGGTTGTCGTCCCTTTTTGTCCTAGGTCACTTATGGTACCACATAACGTGGACTATTGGATCGGGACACTGATATTAGATTGCGGAAATCCGATAGAGTCGGTGGAACTGACCTGGATGTTAGTGGCACTGATGGCATCATGATCCGATTGTGCTCTGGAAAGGTCGGTACCATCGACTTGGAAGTCGGTGGCACCAAGCATATGTGAATATTTCATCTGCCTCTCTTATGCTCTCTTGGTGGCATCCACTATTGCAGTCGGTGGCATCGACTTGTTTGGTCATCTAAGGCCTCGTCCCTGAGGTTGTCTCGGTGGCACCGACCATGATGGTCAGTGGTACTGACTCCTCAATTACTTGGAAGATCCTAAAAATGCACAGAGACCATGCATAAGGTTGAGAAATGTATATAAAATAATATAATTACGATGAAATACACATAGTTTGATGCAAATAGATTATACAAGCCAATTATAAATATTTATGCAAATATGATCAACTAATTGACTAACAAATGCACAAATTAAATATAAAATAGGCTTGTAATAAATGACTCAAAACCCATACATCAAACTCCCCTAAGCTGAAATTTTGCTCATCCTCGAGCAACAACACCTTTGGATCTAATTGAGATAAGTCAGTTGAAGGACATAAGTGCATAAGGTACATCTAAAAAGTCCCCACCTTTTGGTCCTCCTTCCGGCCTTTACTGACCACTGAACACTAACTGCCATCTAGGCGACCAAAAACCGCTATCAAAGATATCTGCCCCCAATCAATGAAACACTATCAGTTAAAGTAGTTAATATGATAGACTCATTCGGTTCATACTTGATGCATTGTGTGATCTCCTATCTACGTTGCTCTTTTCTCTACCTACCATCTACATGGAAGCAGTTCTCCTGATAAAATAATGAATGAGGAGAAAATCATCTGAGTGGCCTACCAATAAGAGCAACGGGTAGTTGAAATAGATGGCTGCGGAAGAATCATGAGCACATAAAATCATTCATGTAATCGAAAATCATGATGAACCTATGATCATAAAATCATTCATGTAATCGAAAAACGACATGGGGTTTTCTTCCCCAACTATCCCGACGCCATGACCAGCAGCTACGGCTGCTGTTGACTCGTGTTTTTGGGAAAAAAAACCCGATACTCGATCAAATCCAGAGTTTAAAAATGCAAATCGAAGCTTAGAGCAACCCGAATCTAATGGTACCTTTTATTGGGTCGGAGACGAAGCGATGAGGGAACAAGGGGTGCCGCAAGTCCTGTGGCTTTGGCGGCTAGTCGAGGGCCCAAACGTCCACGAAACACGAAATGAAAAGTATGGTTGAGTTTCTAAGGTGTCGGCGCACGTATGAGTATGGGTATATATAAGCAAGGAGACGTGGGTTAGGGTTTTCATAGTGGGCCGTGGAAGCTTGGGGAGCAAGCTTTGGGGGTTTCTCGAATCTTCGTCAAAACACAAAAATATTGGTATAAAACGGTGCGGATTTGCGCAAGGAACTCGTAGCATCAAAAATCATCGAATTCCATCGAGTATATCTCGAGATATATGGATTTGAAATTTTGGAAACAAAGGACTTGTTGCCCAAAACGGATCGAGGAAGAAGACAATCCGCGAGCCTTCAGATCGCGATCCAACAGCCGAGATGTCGCGCCAAATTAAAGTTGTAAATTTGATTCCTAATTAAAATCGACTAAAGTGATTTAATGTTTTCTCTCTCCTCATTTAGAGGCCCAAACGACGTCCAAAAATTACCAAATTTTATATTCCGACTTATTTTGACGTGTAGAATTCAAATATGAAATTAGTTTTGCCTTTTGAGAATCGGTAATGTGTTAAATAATTCAAAACACATTTTCTCTTTCCTCATTTATTTAAGATTCTATGATTATCCAAAAATTACAAAACTTCACCCATAACTCGTATTAAGTATGTTAGACAATAATTTGGTATTATTTCTATTTTTTTAAGTCGTTTATTATTTTAAATAATGATTTGAAAGTTTTGAATACTTTCTCTCTCCTTAATTTATCGTCTCATCAAATATTTTCCAAATTGATTCAAAATTCATGAAAAGGTCTATTTTAACATGTAGAACACGCATTTGGCATTAATATATTTTTTTGATGACTTTTATTATTTTATTAAATTTATTTAAATTTTATCACTTATTTAACCATTTAATTTATTAGAGGTACCTAGAAACTTCCTAAAAATATGAAACTTGGTATACAAGTAATAATAAACGTTAGGAATACGTTTTTGAGATTAATTAATTTTTATCAACATATATTTAATATTTTTGGTCTTTAAATCATTTTCTCTCTTCTGAATAAAATAAAATACTAAACATTGACTAAATTAAATAAAAATTCACACATAGACTAATTTTTATATATAGATTACGAATTTGGAGTTAGTTTTCTAATTTGAGGACATTAGATATTTTATTTCACCTTATTGGCTTATTTCCCATTATCTTGTAATAAAGGCTTTTATATATTTATTTATTATCCAAATTAGATGATATTTGGCCCTTAAGTTACTTTTTGGTCAAGAAAACGAATTTTCATATCAAAGTATCTCCTTAGGTTTCTATTTAGGATTTTTAGAACAATATATTCCTCATTATCTTCTTTTATCCAAAATATTCCATATTATCTTCAATTATTACATTTATCATCTCCTTTATGTATATTTCGGGATTTTCTTTCTTTTACATATTCTAAAAATCACTAGAAAATTCTAGGACGAATTTATTTATTCTTTTTATCACATAAGTGGATATTTTGCATATTTGACCCATTACTAAGCTTCCACTGAGGTATTTGTGCATAAACCCAAATATTGGAATAAAAGGTGAACAAATGTTCATTAAACCATCATATTATTCACAAATTAAATAGAAAGGCCAAAGAGGATAGAAATGAAAGAAAAAGATGGAAAAGAGGACCAAAAAGGCAAAATGCCCATATTTCGGTATGTTACAGCACTCCACCCCTTAAAGAGGATTTCGTCCCCGAAATCACTAGCAATTAGGGAAGGGTGAGTGTGCAGCCTCACATCATCAAAACTTTAGGTTGTTCCTCCAACCAAAACTTATACTTCAACTACGCCTAAGGGTTCAGAAACTTCACATACAACTCATCGTAGGTTGGGTTCTCAAGGATCACTTAGGGTTCCACTATTAAGATATTCTTTTTAAGAGATTTAACTTTATTTACATTTTTGACTTATTAACATTATATTCATTATGATAACACATTATCATTATTATTTTAATTATGTCATGTCATATTCATTTTATTACCAAAAGGGTTATATTTCCATATTATACACAATTAGAGGTTACTCAATTATCTCAACATTCATTATTATATTTGATCATTGTCCTTAATAATTCAGATTTCTACTTCATTATCCTCATATTGCCACTTTATTAATATTTCAAATTATTTTACATGAAATAAGGCATTCTATCCAATTCGTGGTTAAGCATATAATTATTCCAATTAATGTCACTTTTGTTACTTATACTCATATTAGACATTGTCACATGTCACATTATCTTTATTGCTCATATTAATGTCATCATTAATCATTTCTCATATTTATTCATTTATATTATTGATTTTGCACATTTATGTGAATTCCAATCATCTCATATTCATATTGAATCCATTATATGTATTTTAATGATCAAGGTGGAAAGTATGTCATATTAATGATTTGATTCACATTAAGTGACTAATAACATGTATATTAGTTAATAAGGTAACATGCATTCATATTGATGACTTAATTAATATGTGATTAGATGATCATATATATCATTTATGTGTATCAAAGTATGTTAATTGATTATGGCTCTTAACATCATTAATGTATCATGAAAGGCATTAAGGATGCATAGATTAGGGTTAGGTATTACAACTTAGGGTTTAGGTCAACATGATCATTATATTGCACTTATTCATTTCTTGGCATGCATTAAGTTATGAATTATAACCTTACTCGTCATATCATTAGGGTTTATTGGTTCATGACATTATTAACATCTTACTTATTGACAATTAGCATTGATATTCATATTATGTGCATTGGATATTCATTAGGGTTCAAGCATATGATTTATTCCTTAGATGATAATTATGTGTTCATTAATATATAAACAAGCACGTTAGGGTTACAACTATTAACTTGTTTGGTCAAAACCAAAGATCCAAGCACACTAACCACCTAAGTATGAGGTTAGGGTTTCTAAAGATAGATTAGATAGACTTCAAGATGTTTTAGGGTTCCATCCCCCTAAAGAGGATTTCGTCCATGAAATCTAACCACTCAAACATCATCAACTAACCATACTCCACCCCTTAAAGAGTTTGATCTACTACACTAGGGTTAAAGGATAAGTCTAACTAAACCATTATCAAGATCCATCATGCTTCCACTGTGCACTCTGATATTCTCACAAACACCCAAACTCTAAGGTCTAGGTTCAAATGACATAAGAAACTATCTTGGTATCCATCCTCAAACAAATCAACTTAGGATTCTCAAAGATATCCAACATATATGTCTAAGGTTACTATTGCCTAAAAGCAAACTATTTCGGGCAATTTGTATCAGCGCAGGCCAGGCCGGTATCATATGGGTACGGGAGTCCTCGTATACCAAGCTAGTGGTGCGGAGGAAAATATTGCCAGCCCCCGAAACCTTGATCCTTTCTAGACACCCTTACTTCAACTGCATGCCCTAATAGTTGCCTAAAGGCAAACCTAAACAACATCAAGTTATGCATATTTTAATTATAAGTATTTTAGGATTTTATTCATCAAGGTTCTAATGTGGAACTATTGGTTCCTAAGTCAACCTATCATCAAGGTAGATCAAATCTAGGGTAACCACGTCACCTAAAGGAACTATGCAAATCTAGGTTTCTAACTAGGGAGACAGATTGAAATAGTCAAAGATCCGACTACCATTGGCTCTGATACCATGCTGTAAAGAATGGGATAAACCAATCCACCTCTCTACTAATAACAATGGTAAACAAAATCCAATTTGGATAGCAGCGGAAGATAAAATTTTGACTATATTCAATTTCAAATAAAGTGTACATAAAAATTTCCCCAATATGGGTGTACATGCTTTATACAAAAAGAGGATCTAAGTATAGGGAACTCTAACTACTCCACTTTTGTCTCCAAGCAACATGTCCATCATCTAAGTCCAAACCAAGCTACGATCTTCATGTCATATCCAACACCTTGCTCCACATCTGATGGTTGGGAAGGCACCCAGCAAAAAGGGAAGGAAAAATAAAAGTATGCGTCACTAAACTATTCTAAGACAGTAAGATAAGAAAAGTATGTAAAAGTAAGATAGGGTTCATCATAATATGAGACATCAAGAGTATGAGGCCACATATATAAAAGAATATTTCAATAGATGCTTGCCATAAATAAAGTAAAATAACAACATTGCATGTATGATTAATATTGACTATCTTAACTATGTAGGGTTGAGGCACCTACCGGACCCTCAACCAAAAGGGTGAGGGGAGAGTATCACATTCCCAGTCACCTACACACATTTTGTGTGCGGGGGAGAGTATCACATTCCCCAGGGGAGAAATAACACCTTCCCCAACTATGGGTGGTTGTACATACAAGTACCACTACACTAGCTAATCAGTCTAATAAAATCAACATGCTAGAAAAAGAGTTATGGCAAGTAACAGCAATATCAAATAGAACAAAGCAGTGGGGTACCAAGACCCAAGAATAATATTCCAAACTGATCATGAGGCAAGTATAGCAAGAGAATCATGAAGATAGGATGTAAGGTGCAAATAAGTCTCATTATGGAAACATAGGTAAAGGCACAAATAATTCCCAACTAAGGTGTATTAAGCACATACCTTTAATCTTTAGAATCCTAGAGTCACTTTTCATAACTTTTACACGAGATCAGATCCACTTTCCCTAATATGATCATCATATTTATGTATTAGATATATGTATATTCATTAAAGGATTAAAACCTCAAAACCATCGAATGTTTCCACAAACGATCGAATTAGACTCTAAAAACCTCACTACTGTCTTAGTTACATTCTTTTGATTAAAATAACATATATATTTATATATTTTCGAGTTACTGACGTTTTAGGGTATTTTCCATATTTATTAGTTAATTAAATCAACTCAAAAAATACATATTCGAAAAACTCAGAATCAAACCACGAAAGTATTTTTGTTAGATAGATCTCGTTCTCCCGATTTCAAAACATATTTTGTTTCTATTTTTGGACAAACGAATAAAAAGATATCAATTTTACAATATCAGCCAATGAGAAAATAAAAAAAATTCGATTATTAAATGAAGAAGTGAGGGAGAGCAGAGTGGGGCCAGGTGTGGGGCACGCACACCTGTTGTCCTCTCGCTAGTTGCCGAGAGACCACAGACCACACGGGGTCAACGCGGTCAAACCAAACCCAAAAGACCAAACTACCCAATCGTGAACAAAGCTGCAGGAAGAGAAAACGGAGGGGCATAAAAGTAAAATGACATGGGGTTTTCTTCCCCAACTATCCCGACGCCATGACCAGCAGCCGTAGCTGCTGTTGACTCGCGTTTTTGGGAAAAAACCCGATACTCGATTAAATCCAGAGTTTAAACATGCAAATCGAAGCTTAGAGCAACCTGAATCTAATGGTACCTTTTATTGGGCCGGAGACGAAGAGATGAGGGAATAAGGGGTGCCGCAAGTCCTGTGGCTTCGGCGGCTAGTCGAGGGCCCAAACGTCCACGAAACACGAAATCAAAAGTATGGTTGAGTTTTTAAGGTGCCGGCGCACGTATGAGTATGGGTATATATAAGCAAGGAGACGTGGGTTAGGGTTTTCATAATGGGCCGTGGAAGCTTGGGGAGAAAGCTTTGGGGGTTTCTCGAATCTTCGTCAAAACACAAAAATATTGGTATAAAATGGTGAGGATTTGCGCAAGGAACTCGTAGCATCAAAAATCATCGAATTCCATCGAGTATATCTCGAGATATATGGATTTGAAATTTTGGAAACAAAGGACCTGTTGCCCAAAACGGATCGAGGAAGAAGACAATCCGCGAGCCTTCAGATCCCGATCCAACGGTCGAGATGTCGCGCCAAATTAAAGTTGTAAATTTGATTCCTAATTAAAATCGACTAAAGTGATTTAATATTTTTCTCTCTCCTCATTTAGAGACCCAAACGACGTCCAAAAATTACCAAATTTTATATTACGACTTATTTTGACGTGTAGAATTCGAATATGAAATTAGTTTTGCCTTTTGAGAATCTGTAATGTGTTAAATAATTCAAAACACATTTTCTCTTTCCTCATTTATTTAAGATTCTATGATTATCCAAAAATTACAAAACTTCATCCATAACTCGTATTAAGTATGTTAGACAATAATTTGGTATTATTTCTATTTGTTGAAGTCGTTTATTATTTTAAATAATGATTTGAAAGTTTTGAATACTTTCTCTCTCCTTAATTTATCGTCTCATCAAATATTTTCCAAATTGATTCAAAATTCATGAAAAGGTCTATTTTAACATGTAGAACACACATTTGGCATTAATATATTTTTTTGATGACTTTTATTATTTTATTAAATTTATTTAAATTTTATCAATTATTTAACCATTTAATTTATTAGAGGTATCTAGAAACTTCCTAAAAATATGAAACTTGGTATACAAGTAATAATAAACGTTAGGAATACGTTTTTGAGATTAATTAATTTTTATCAACATATATTTAATATTTTTGGTCTTTAAATCATTTTCTCTCTTCTGAATAAAATAAAATATTAAACATTGACCAAATTAAATAAAAATTCACACATAGACTAATTTTGATATATATATTACTAATTTGGAGTTAGTTTTCTAATTTGAGGACATTAGATATTTTATTTCACCTTATTGGCTTATTTCCCATTATCTTGTAATAAAGGCTTTTATATATTTATTTATTATTCAAATTAGATGATATTTGGCCCTTAAGTTACTTTTTGGTCAAGAAAACGAATTTGCATATCAATGTATCTCCTTAGGTTTCTATTTAGGATTTTTAGAACAATATATTCCTCATTATCTTCTTTTATCCAAAATATTCCATATTATCTTCAATTATTACATTTATCATCTCCTTTATGTATATTTCGGGATTTTCTTTCTTTTACATATTCTAAAAATCACTAGAAAATTCTAGGACGAATTTATTTATTCTTTTTATCACATAAGTGGATATTTTGCATATTTGACCCATTACTAAGCTTCCACTGAGGTATTTGTGCATAAACCCAAATATTGGAATAAAAGGTGAACAAATGTTCATTAAACCATCATATTATTCACAAATTAAATAGAAAGGCCAAAGAGGATAGAAATGAAAGAAAAAGATGGAAAAGAGGACCAAAAAGGAAAAATGCCCATATTTCGGTATGTTACAATCCTCATCATCATCGTTATCATCATCATCATCATAATCATCATCATCATCATCATCCTCATCGTCATCATCCCACATCATCATCTTGATAATGACGATGATAATGATGATGAGGATAATGATGACGATGATGATGATTATAATGATGATGATAAGGATGATGATGAACCTCATCATCATCGTTATCATCATCATCATAA
>OY856413.1:711497555-711527555 GCA_963693085.1 Alisma plantago-aquatica | reverse complement strand
GAGCATGTAGTGGCAAACAGTGACTGGACAGCAGCAATAACTCCAGCGTGAGCAACTTCAAGCTCATCATGGAGGCACGCAGAGGTGGCGAGCAGATTCAAGTTCATCATGGCGGCGCACAGAGGCAGTGAGAAGAGAAGGGGAGGCAGTAGAAAAATCACCAGACCTAGCTATGGGGGGATAAGATCGGGAACTAAATAGCGAAGGGGAAGATTCTGGCTTGCACAGTGCTCATAAGTTAACTATTGCCATCGATTATTCTTCTAAAACTGACGATAAATAAGGGAATGAATTTTGCCTCACGAAGGATATTTAGTCGTTAGTTCTTTAATAAAAACCGACGACATATGAGGGGATAAAAACTTTCACAGGGCTTGGCGCGGAACATGTGTCGTCGAATTTTGTACAACCAACTCCAAATTTTAAATTTTTGGAGGCAATTTTTTCACTAAAATATTGTATTTTGTGGGTGATTTTGGACGTCAGTTTGGTTTATTAACAATAGACGTTTAAGAAAAATGATACCCGTATCCTTTGTAAATCATTCGGTCTTCACATATAGGTATCAGTTGAGTTCATACGCCGACATTGTAGACTATTGGCATCGGTTTTTCTGCAACAATCAACGACATCAAATGTGTCGTTATACATCATTTTTGTACTAGTGTCAGTTAATTTTGTTGAGTCCTTTAATGCAGAAGTGAAGGCCCTTAACTCTCATAGAAACTGGGAACATCAAGGTCAAATGTATAGTTAAAGATATGAAGATGAATTTCTCTCTAGGTTTAAAGTCTTTGATGAATTTTACAAGAATGTGACAAGACTTGAGAAAATAGTGGAGCAGCTTTCCTCAACACTTGCCCTCCAAGTAGAAGGGAAATTTCCTTCTCAATCCATTGTTAACTCTAATGATGCAAGTGGGTCAATGGGTGTTTTGTAAAACTCCTATAGTCGACCCCTAATGCAACTACATACCATATATTGATTTTAATGCCCTCCCAAACATATTATGCCTCCATCACCGCTACCACCCGAACAATACACTTACCACCATCACCACTCCTCTCCACCTCACTTTCAACACCAAGGGCTACCTCCACCTCTTTCGTAGAAACAACAAGCTCCTCCTCTTTGCCTTGAGAAATTTAATACATGATAGTTCTAAGGAGTGGGAGAGTTATTGAGTTGAAAATGAGTCAAATGGAAAATTCTCAAGTGAACCAAGGGCACATTGATGAACCAAGGACAAAGAAAGAAATTGGTGAAACTATGATTGACAAAGATGAAGATGATCTTATGAGACCTCATGCTGATTTGTGATGTCATGTGCTCCACCTTATACTCCATTTGTGGGATCTACAATCCCTAGTGTTCCAACTATGATTCTAACAATTCCTCATGTCAATTTCTTAAGATAATCATGTTGACCAAAATAAATCAAGTGTAAATGAACCTTCATTCCCATATGCATTGGATGATCCCATGTCCTTAAAAAGGATAGAAACATTACATTGACATAATAGAGACTTTTGACAAGTGAATGTGAATATACCTTTATTAGATGCTATCGAAAAAGTTCCATCTTATGAAAAATCTCTTAAGGATATGTGTACTTTGAAGAGAAAATCAAAGGTAAGGATTCCTAAGATAATCAAATTGACAGATCAAGTGAGCTCTATTCTACAACATGCAGTTCCCTTAAAGAGAAAGATTCAGGAGCCCCACTAATGTTGAGCTACATAGGGGGACATCACATATATCAATCCCTCCTTGACTTGGGACCAAGTGTGAATTTGATGCCATATAGTATCTATGTGGAGCTAAGATTAGGCAACATGGAACTGGTCAATTGTATTCTCCAATTGGCAGATTGTTCAATCAAGTGATTAGAGGAAGGGTAGATGGTGTCTTAGTGATGATACACAAAGAGAGGGAAGCAGTGTTCTTGGTGGATTATATTGCTTTCACATGGAACTGAAAAATAAGAATATTCCCCTCATCTTGCGAAGACCATTCATGTCTACAGTCAATACGAAAATATATGTGAGTAGTGGAATAATGAAAATCTCTTTCATGGACATGAAGATATCGATCAATATGTTCAAGACCCCCACCTGGCACGAATGAAATGAGGATGTTGAGCATTGTCATTTGAAGAATTCAATTAATTACTAAAATGATTAGGATCTAGATGGAGAACCTATTAATAACTTATATGATCAATGGGATGAGGAACAACTATATAATTCGAATGAGAGAGACATCTACTTGAAGAATGGACACACATGACTTCATAATGGTTTATTGATTAAAAAAAGCATAAGATCTGATGGAAGGCATTAAACTTAGTGCTAGGGGGAGGTAGACCACCTAGGTTTTGAAACTGTTTCACCCAACCTTCTTTATTTGATACTTTTTAATTATTTCATACATTTTCTAGAAAAAACCCATAAATGTGTTTAATGCTTTTGTTTGAGTTTTGAAATTTGATAGGAAAATAGGTGATATATTGAGGAAAAGGGATCAAACTAGTAAGAATGAGTAGATGATATCTTATATGGATAAAAGAAATTGGTTGTAATATGATTGATTGAAAGAATCGTTAAGAAGTGAAAAAAAACTGAACTAAAATTGGCCAATGTAGTCATGCTTGCCTTTTTAGATGTACAATAGAAAATTGAGGTTTTAGAGTCAACCATCATGACCATGTTGGTCGAATGGCTATTCTAGCACTTTTCCAACAAGGTCGTGCTAGCCAAAATGGCCATGCTGGACCGGACCCACCACTTAAGTTGGTATTTTATTTTGAGATCAATAGGACCCCCTTCATTTCATTCAATGCAGATTGGTCATGGGGAAACCTGGAGAACTGGGGCACGATGTTGCATCCTTTCAATCCTTCAAATCTCCATCTCCCAGTTCAATTCAAGGTTCCTACCTCCATCTCTCCATTCCCACCCACATTCACCCTCAAATCACCATCTCCATCTCCACTCCACCTAAACTCTCATGAAGGATGAACACTTAGCTCATTTTCCACCAAAAATCAATGCAAGATGATAGAAATTAGCAAGAGGGTGAAGAGGGGATCTAAAGTGGCTTCCTAGAGAACACCAACACCAAAGAAGAAAAAAAAAAGATCCTCCAAAGTCACCCCACCATCCCATCATCCCATTTCATCACTATAAAATTCTATTTTTGACTCCCTTCCTTGTCCCACATCGGTGAGCAACTCTAGACTCTGGTCCTCCTCGAGCCTCCACATTTAGACCCAAACTACAACAAGCATGGAGAGGAGGAAGCTCCCTTGGATCTTGATCAAGATGATGTTATTGATTACAATAATGTTGAAGATCTGGTCGGAGAGAGTAGGATCAAGAGAGTTGTCGCTTCCTCTTCTTCACACCTACCTAAACGACCTACCCCAACGAGACACTCTACTTCTTTGGTGCAACCACATATTACATAGAAGCCCACAAGAAGGAGGTTATTGATTGAAGAAGAGGAAGATGATGTGCAAATTGAAATGGTGTCCCTTGACACAACAAAATTGTGCGTAGAAACGCAAGTCCACGCGTCGAGTAATATAGGCCTGTGTGAGGCCCGAGTCGAACTCAAGGAGACGTAGTCTCAGTGACTACTACTGACTACGATGCGATCAACTAAGCCGATTAAAAAGGTTGAATTGAGTTTGAACAAAAAAAAAGAAAATTAAGACAAAATTGAAAACTGTTGATTTGAATGGAATGAATTCCTTAGGGTAACCGATTTCACCATGGGGTCTCATTGTATCTTATTTCTAGTGAATTGATATAAATTCCTACTCCTACCCTGGATCAAAAGCATGTAGTCAGAATTTCCCACTTCCATGGTGCAATTCACTACCTAGATCTAAGCCAATTCCACGTCTGTAATAATTTATCTCTTAGTCTTAGTGCATTATTGAAAACTCTGTGTTCTTTCCACTGACCGTATGTTACCTTTTCCAAGGAATACGTAGGAAAGTGTACAAGTTATGGTTTTCTAATCTTTAATCCCTCTTCTAGAGTAATTATCAGTCTGTAATCCTATCGACGATGATCAAATAGTAATAAGCCATTTAATTCCACACTTATATATCCAAGAATTAAGAGAAATTTATACTAAATCAGGTAGACAGTTAATACAACGATTCCCTGGGCTACTCCCAGGTCCTAAGGAAAAGAGGGGTTTATCCCCGCATGGTTTTCAGTTGCAAATACATAGAAGGAGAGAAGAAAAATGTGGGAAACATGAAGGAAGTTTGTGTAACCCCTGGAAAGAAGGTGCTTCGGATGATCCTCCTTGAGAAACGCACATTTTGCAGTCTTCCTCCAGCAAAATCATCCGTCAGAGGTGCTCGAAACTCCCGGTTGATGTCCTTCGGCTCTGTGCTTCTCTTTCTCTCTTTTCTGGCCATCGTGTGGTGTAAAAACGGATGCCCTTCTGTCTGGTTGTCGTCCCTTTTTGTCCTAGGTCACTTATGGTACCACATAACGTGGACTATTGGATCGGGACACTGATATTAGATTGCGGAAATCCGATAGAGTCGGTGGAACTGACCTGGATGTTAGTGGCACTGATGGCATCATGATCCGATTGTGCTCTGGAAAGGTCGGTACCATCGACTTGGAAGTCGGTGGCACCAAGCATATGTGAATATTTCATCTGCCTCTCTTATGCTCTCTTGGTGGCATCCACTATTGCAGTCGGTGGCATCGACTTGTTTGGTCATCTAAGGCCTCGTCCCTGAGGTTGTCTCGGTGGCACCGACCATGATGGTCAGTGGTACTGACTCCTCAATTACTTGGAAGATCCTGAAAATGCACAGAGACCATGCATAAGGTTGAGAAATGTATATAAAATAATATAATTACGATGAAATACACATAGTTTGATGCAAATAGATTATACAAGCCAATTATAAATATTTATGCAAATATGATCAACTAATTGACTAACAAATGCACAAATTAAATATAAAATAGGCTTGTAATAAATGACTCAAAACCCATACATCAAACTCCCCTAAGCTGAAATTTTGCTCATCCTCGAGCAACAACACCTTTGGATCTAATTGAGATAAGTCAGTTGAAGGACATAAGTGCATAAGGTACATCTAAAAAGTCCCCACCTTTTGGTCCTTCTTCCGGCCTTTACTGACCACTGAACACTAACTGCCATCTAGGCGACCAAAACCGCTATCAAAGATATCTACCCCCAATCAATGAAACACTATCAGTTAAAGTAGTTAATATGATAGACTCATTCGGTTCATACTTGATGCATTGTGTGATCTCCTATCTACGTTGCTCTTTTCTCTACCTACCATCTACATGGAAGCAGTTCTCCTGATAAAATAATGAATGAGGAGAAAATCATCTGAGTGGCCTACCAATAAGAGCAGCGGGTAGTTGAAATAGATGGCTGCGGAAGAATCATGAGCACATAAAATCATTCATGTAATCGAAAATCATGATGAACCTATGATGATAAAAATTTATAGAATGCTCCTAATGCCTACTTTTTAAAGGTGGAAAGATGCATGCAACTATCATTTCATCTCAACATAAGATGAAATATCTACAAACTACATCATATACTAATTCTTCCTTATGATCAGGTAGGATTATGCCCTTTCTCCCTCACTTTTTGACACTATACTAAATCTTTTTTTTTTCTTTTTTTTTCGATTTTTTTTTCAAGCCCCCTTTTAACATGCTATTACGGGCTTCTACTTACACTACACTTTTTCTTTTAAACCATGACACTAATTTTCTTCTTTATTTCAAGGGTATGGGAAAAGTTACTGCCTTCTTATGTTTTAGAAGAATGCTTAGCACTTGATGATATTATATGCTTTATGTAATGCAGTTGTAATTATATGAATAAAAAATGTACTACATCTAAATGACATGCACCATGATTCTATTGTGCATGTATGTTATTCTATTTTTTTTTGCACTAATGCAAGCAAAAATAAACAACTATTATGCAAAGTCTATTATGCAATGTAAATGCAATCAAGAGAAAGAATGATAACATGTACTCAATCTTCTTATGGTGGAGTGTAAAGCAGATATATGACGTGGATGAGATCACACAACTAAGAGATAGAACCTTCAGAGAAAATCATATGTCCCTCTCTAATGACCTGTGTACAGGGTAATCAAGGGGTTTCTTTCTTAAATTTTAGTTTAGGGTCACGTTAGTGTTTGATCTGTTTAGGATCAACAATCCTTGTCAATCACTTTATTAGACAAATTAGATGGTCATCTATGCTCTAATGTCCTGAAGCTGACTTACTCAAGCACTTCCTCAATTATGTGACTCGATTACTGACAAGATAAGCTCACAAAAAAAGTTTTAAAATTGCACCCATCCCAGAGATTGATATTCTCAAATGAAACCATGCATTTAATACTCCACAGGTTACACTAGATAGACTATGGATCCTACATAATAGAAAAACTAACAAGAAAACTAACTAATTTTTCTCAAAATAAAACAAACAAAAGCTAAAAAAACTAAGATAGAAGTTGTTCCAGCACCCCCCCAAGCTTGAATATGACTATGGCCTCATAGTCAAAATCCCAACTTAAGGGGTGGAATAGTGATACCCAACTAAAATGGTGGTGGCAGTGGCTGAGTGGGGTCCTGGGGAGGAAACATCCCCTGGAAGGTCGGATCCAACGAAGGCATATCCAGTGGCATCAGGTAACCTCCAAAATATCCCTAGCTCTAGTAATGGTCAAAGAACAACTACTGATAATTTTCCATCCTTTGCAGATGTTGATGCATGTTCTCTCGCTTGGCCAAGAGAAGATGTTCATTCTCATAGATCATCTGTTGGTTGCTATATAGCTGACCTTGCACATCTTGAATGCCAACCAGAGATTGGGTTGGTTGTTGTTGATGTGTCTGGATGTCTTGTAGTATAGAATACATACCCGCCATAGAATAAGCATCCTCTCCTACTTGACAGGGTGGCGGGACAGAAGATGTCGAGGCATCATAATGTCGAGGATGCTTCCATGGAGCAACTCGATGTGTCATAGGATTGGTGGGATCAACCTCCTCCACATCGTCACTTGACTCCTCTTCCTCATCATTATCATCTCCTCCTTAGTCTTCATTGTCGCCATCCATGTCCGACCATCTATAATGCTCGACTTATCTAATGTTGAAGATAGGATTAGGGAGTCGACACTTGTAGAAAGTATCATCGACCGAACATATGGCATAGATTGTGTTGTTTTCCACAGTGATGAGGCTCATCCACTTGAAATGAAGGCGATCGACGTGAAGTCTGGAATTCAGCGGCTCTATAGTAGAAAGATTGAGGCCCAAGTAAAGAGAAATGGGGGTGATAAGTCCCCCAAAATTTATAGGTGTGGACCGCCTGGCATTGCGCCTCGCCACAATTATATGTTGGAGGAAGAAGGCTTCCCAATTGACCAGCCTTCCCTCCAAAAGTTGATATAGGAAATATAAGTCTAGCACTTGTACCTTTGCTTACCCTTAGATTGACTTGGCGAATAGCGTATTGGTGAGCATACAATGAAGCACTCGAACAAAGGGATGCTCGAGGTCTGCCAAGGAACTATGGTGGAAGTTCAGCTTTTTACCCTCTGACACTATCACAAGATCCTTCCAGGTGGCGTCGAAATCAACGTTCTCGAGCTGGAGGCAAGGCACATGTGGCCACCCATAGATGTCGTTGAAGGCGTGAAGAGTAAAGGAGTATTTGGTGGTGTAAATGTGGAAGTCCACCTTTCCTTCTCTCCATTCGCCACTTGATGAGCATGATTGATCGAGAGTGACTAATATCTCAAGGGATGCCATGAACTCAATCACAATTTCCTTGTATGATGGACATCCTCCAAAGATGGGGTTCACAGACCTTCTGTCAAATTCTTGTCGCTTGAGGACGACAACCATGTTGTCAGTGAAGCCCATGTCCTCCAACAACTATCGATCATCGTATCTCGTCAGAGCATACAACCTCTTGGTTAGCTCCTCGTAGACCTTTCGTACTTCCGTCGTAGGGTGGCTAAGTCAAGGTCGTGGCGTCAGTTCGCCAGGGGGTCCTCCTCTTCGTGCCATGACGATGAAGTGATCAGGGAAGGAGATTGAGAAAAGAAAAGCTCAATAAAGCTCCAGATGCTCAGAGTAGTCGCTTGTGCATGAGGGAGTAGTGGTTCTCCAAGTTGTGAGAGAAAGCAAAACCACTACTTTCCTTTTATACCTTGGCACCGCCCTGCTGCGATCGGGTCGGTGGCACCGACTTCTGGCAGAACATCTGAACCCTCAGTGCATCGACGACTATTGGTGCATGATATGAACTTGGCAGATTGCTGCCAAGTCGGTGGCACTGACATTAAGTCAATGGCACCGACTTTTAGGTGGGATCGATGCTGCCAATCGTCCACTTGGGACGCATCTGGGCCATAGATGATGGTGTCCACGAATCGGTGTTTCCTCTGGTCGGTGGCATAGACGAGTTGTCGGTAGTACCAACCTTTCTCGATCGATTTTTTTTTCATCAATGCACCGACTCACCCACCGAACCTAGAGCACTAGCCGATTCGGTGCCACCAACTTGGGTGTCGGTGGTACCGACGACTTATCAGTAATCCGCATCCAATTTCCTGCACTTTCTTCAGAAAGTGTCGGTGGCACCGACATGTGTGTCGGTGGCACTGACTTGTGTCAGCCGATTTTCCCATCTCTCTAACCATATCTCAATGCCATCGACTTGGAAGTCGGTGGCACCGACTCAGCCACAGTTTGCACACTCAAAAAATGAGTCAGGTTATCATTTTTACATAAAATTGAAAACAAAACTAAGTACTACTAAAACAACAATGTAAATGAATGAAACGAACATCCTAATGGTTGGGTTCTCTCCCAACAAGCACCCTTGTTTAATGTCCTAGGCTAGAAAAATCCATTGTTGAGATTAATTAGGGGCAATAAGTTTCACCTCATGCTCCTTTCTCATGAAATCTTCTCCAAAATAATGCTTCAACCTTTGGCCATTGACCAAGAAGGATCTCTCTCCCTCTTTGATTCTAACCACTCCATGTGGAAACACTTCTTCTATAATGAATGATCCACTCCATCTAGACCTCAATTTCCCGGGGTGTAATTTCAACCTTATGTTAAAAAGCAAGACACTCTCTCCTGGTAAAAAGACTCTCCTTGCTATATGTCGGTCATGAATTTTCTTAGTTCTTTCCTTATACAATCCTGAATTCTCATAAGCATTCATCCTAATTTTATCAATCTCATTCAACTCTAACATCCTTGTCTTACCTACTTCATCAAGATCAAAATTGAGTCTTCTTAACGCCCAATGAGCCTTATGTTCTAATTCCACAAGAAGATGACACGCTCGGCCATGACTAACCTAAAGGGTGTAGTTCCTATGGGTGTTTTGTAGGCAGTTCTATAGGCCCATAGTGCATCAACTAATAATTCACTCCAATTCTTCCTACTAGACGACACCGTCTTTTCAAGGATCTTTTTAATCTCACGATTGGAAATCTCGACTTGTCCTTGAGTTTGTGGGTGATAGGGTGTACCCACATGGTGTGTCACTCCATACTTGTTCAAAAGTGCCCCAAATTTCTGATTGGTTAAATGAGTTCCCCCATCACTTATAATCATCCTTAGCACTCCAAATCTACAGAAAATATGATCCTTAACAAATTTGCATACAACATTTGCATCATTGGTGCGGGTTGGAATCGCTTCCACCAATTTTGACACATAATCTATAGCCAACTTGATGTAAAGGTTAGAGTTAGAGGACACAAAGGGTCCCATAAAGTCAATACCCCATAAATAAAAAAACCTCTACTTCTTGAAACACATTCAAGGGCATCTCCTGTCACTTTGATATGTTACCTGACCGCTGACATGTGTCACACCTACGCACAAAATCATATGCATCTTTGAATAGGGTCAGCCAATATAACCTGCTCTCCAGTACCTTTGTGGCTGTCCTAGAAATAGCATGGTGTCCACTTGTAGGCAGTGTGTGGCAATGTTTTAACACACTCTCATACTCACCTTCAGGTACACATCTTCTCAAAATTCCATCCCTACATGTTTCAACAAAATAGGATCATCCCAAAAGTAATAGCGCAAAGAATGAAAAAATCGCTTCTTTTCTTGATACCCCCAATCAACAAGAATTTCCTTACAAGCTAAATAATTCACAATGCTAGCAAACCAAGGATCTTTTTGCTTAAGGGTGAACAATTGCTCATCCGGGAAAGTCTCTAGAATGGGTATATCCATATCCTTCTCATCTACCCTCTCCAATTGAGATAGGTGGTCAGCCACCACATTCTCTATCCATTCTTTATCCTTGACCTCAATGTCAAACTCCTACAATAAAAGGATCCACCTAATCAATCTTGGTTTGGCATCCTTCTTCTGCAACAAGTACTTAATAGCCGCATGGTCAGTCCACACCACCACTTTTGCTCCCACAAGATATTGTCTAAATTTTTCAAAAGCAAAGACAACAGCTAGTAACTTTTTTTCAGTTTTGGTGTAATTAAGTTGTGTGTCATTAAGTGTTTTAGATGCATAATATATGATTGTAGGAACTTTGTCTAGGCGTTTCCCCAACACCACCCCCACAGCATAGTCTGATGCATCACACATCAGCTCAAACGGTTGGCTCCAATCTGGATCCTGCACAACCGGTGTAGATATGAGTTTCTCTTTTAAAATCTCAAAATCCTTTAAACATTTCTCATAAAAGTTGAATCCAACATCCTTTTCTAAAAGCTTAGACAATGGTTTAGCAATCTTCAAAAAAAACCTTTATAAATCAACGATAAAACCCGACGTGGCCTAGAAAGCTCCTAACTGCCTTCACCGACGTTTGTGGAGGAAGTTTTGAAATCACTTCTATTTTAACTAGATCCACCTCCAATCCTTTGCTAGAAATCTTGTGGCCTAACACTATGCCCTCACTAACCATCATGTGACATTTTTTCCAATTAAGCACTAAATGTGTGTTTTCACACCTCTGCAAAACCTTATCTAAATTTTTCAAACAATCATCAAAAGACGTCCCATAAATTGAAAAATCGTCCATGAAAACCTTGAGACATATTTCCACCATATCCGAGAAAATCGCCGACATACACCTCTAAAAAGTAGTGGGTGCATTGCACAACCTGAAAGGCATGTGGTGATATGTAAATGTTCCATAAGGGCAGGTGAAGGTGAACTTCTCCTAGTCCTTAGGCTCGATTGAAATCTGATTATATCCTGAATATCCGTCGAGAAAACAAAAATGGGCGCGACCAACGAGTCGCTCCAAAATCTGATCAATGAACGGAAATGGAAAATGGTCCTTAAGTGTGATCATGTTCAATCTGCGATAATCAATGCAAACTCGCCATCATGTCACTAATCTAGTGGTGATTTTCTCATTAGATGAATTAATAGTGACAATAATTCCCCCCTTCTTGGGCACTACCTGTGTCAGACTAACCCACATAGAATCTGAAATAGCATAGATTATACCTGCCGATAGTAGCTTGATTACCTCATTCTTTACCACCTCTGTCATGATTGGATTTAAGTGGCATTGAGGTTGAATGACCGGCTTCGCTCCTTCTTCTAGCTGAATTTTATGTTGGCACAAGGTGGGAGAAATCCCCTTGATATCAGCCATAGACCACCCAAAAGCACCTCGGTGGTTCTTTAGCACAGTGATCAATTGTTCTTCTTCCAAGTTACTCAGTGACGTCGATATGATGACTGGTAGCTTCTCCTCTACGGTTAGAAAAACATACTTTAGATGAGGCGGAAGCGGCTTGAGTTCTAACTCAGGCGGGCTCAGGAGTGAAGAAACTAATGGTGGTGGTAGCGGTCCCAAGTCCTCAAAATGCCTGGTGTAATGGCAAGGAAAAGCCTTCAGTATCCTTGCACATTCTTCCAGTGACCGGTCCCAAACACAATCATCCATTATGTTCATTAGATAAGCCTCTAGCGGATGCTGCGGATGGAACTGTAGTATGGGGTCCTCCTGGTCATCATCCATAGTAGATAAGCCCAACTCCTCTTCTCTATCATCCTGATATCTTACTGCCTTGGCAAGTGAGACCACCTTGGTGTTCTCCATGATGTCCACAGCAAGTGTACCCTTATCCACCTTTGTCATAACATGTGCCATGTCCAAAAATGGTTTTCCCAAGAACAACGAGATATTGTTATTCATGTGATTCATCATATTGCATTGCTCTTGAGCATTGGATGACTTGGAATTGTCCGGCATGGTTATCTCAAACATGTCATCTTTCATTCCCATAGTCAAGCAGCCTCTTCCCATCTCCAAGATCATATCATATGTTTCTTGGAAGGGCCTTCCTAAAAGAAGTTCATTGCCGTGTTCAGCTTGCATCTCCATCACAATAAAATCTATAGGAAAAACAAACTGGTCCACCTTGACAAGTACATCCTCACAAATGCCATACGGTGTCACCACTGAGTTGTCTGCCAACTGGATCATCATGCTACTCTTCCTAGATGTTTTGAGACCAAGCTTCTTAAAAGTAGATAAGGGCATCAAGTTGATGCTTGCCCCTGAATCACAGAGTGCCTTGCCAAACTTTGTCTTCCCGATGTAGCACGTGATGTTGAAGCAACCGTGGTCCTACCTCTTTGGTGGTAGTGTACCTAAGATGAAGGCATTGACTTGCTCTCTGAGAACAACCACCTCAGAATCTGGGATCTTCCTCTTCTTGTTAATTATGTCCTTTAGAAATTTACCATATGAGGGTATTTTTTCAATTGCCTCAATCAACGGTATATTTACAGAAAGCTTCCTAAAGCTATCCAGAAACTTCTTGAATTTTTGATCCATCTTTGTTGCCTTCAAGATATTAGGATATGGAACTGGTACCGTATGTGTCCTTAGATGTGGTGGCACATATGACGTCCTCTTTTCCACCTCAGATTCTTGATTTTTCACATATGGAACTGGTACCATCTGTGACTCAGTGTTTCCTTCCTGCGGTTTGGCTTGTTCCTTCTCTACCACTGAGTCACCATTGTTAATGGGCTTGGTCACCTCAGTCTCCATAGTATGTGGGGTCAATGTCTTCTTCCCACTTCTCAGTAGTATGGCCTTGACCTACTGGTTTCCTATTGGAGTGTCGGTATTTCCTGGAAAACCTTGCTGAGTAGGCTTCTCCAAAATCGCCACATCTGCTTCTAGCTGAGACAAGGTTGTCTCAAAGCTCCTCATCAGGGCCCCTTGGTTTTGGAGATCTCGTTGGAAATTGTTTATCAGTTGCTCATTTTGCTTCACTATGCGGTTGAGAATTTCATTTGTGGTCTCCTCTACTACAGGTCATTGTTGCAGATTATTCTTGTGTTGGTTTTGTTGATCAGGGTCCTGAAGAAAATTGTTTGGATCTTTCCAAGAGAACTTATGATCATTTTTCTCCATGCATAATCATTGTTCCTGTAGCCTTGCTGCTGCATATACTTCACCTGGCTTTCTTCATATGATGAATTATTGTCCTTCTCTAGCAGCTTCTTTGCTATCAAGTCAAGCTTTTCATTCAAAGATGTAAAAACTTTAGATTCCCATATGCTCTTGATCTATTCTAGATTGTCTCTCTCTTTGCCCCATGCCTGATTATTCACCATATTTTTCAAAATGTCCTAACATGTTGAGGGTGGGTTGTTGAGAAAGAACCCCCAACCTGTACTATCCAAAGTGGTCTGTTCACTTTTGTGGAGTCCAAAGTAGAACATCTTTACTTGATTCTACAAATATATTCCATGGTACGAGACCTTCCTAAGCATGATCTAAAAGCACTCCCATGCCTCAGAATAGGATTCATACGCATGTTGCTTAAAATTGTGGATGTTTTTAATCAGCTCAGTTGTCTTCTATGGAGGAAAATATCTTTCAAAGAATGCCTCTACCATTTGATCTCATGTCTCGATCGACTCTTTAGGTAGGTTGTGCATCCATTCTTTTGCCTTATTAGCTAGTGATGATGGGAACAGCTTCAGATAGATGGCAGTTTGAGGAAACTTGTCGACTTTCACCATATCACTGATCTCCACAAAATCACTAATATGCGCCACTAGGTCTTCATGAGTGTTCCCATAGAATGCTTGTGACTTGATGAGTGTAATCAAACCTAGATCAATCTTATACTGAGCTACATTCACGT
Organism: Alisma plantago-aquatica; assembly: GCA_963693085.1. Lineage (NCBI taxonomy): Eukaryota > Viridiplantae > Streptophyta > Magnoliopsida > Alismatales > Alismataceae > Alisma > Alisma plantago-aquatica. The sequence continues at coordinate 711,513,315 of OY856413.1, read as the reverse complement.
TCTGTTTTTGATTGGCCCTATCTATGCAGCTGAAGAGGATGCCTTTATCCTCTCCCAGATGGTCCTTTCTACTCCTAGATTTCCGTCCCCCATTTCTTATTGCATGGGTGATAATGGTATGCATTCTAGTGAAGTTGTTTGAATTGGAGCCTTGATAGTGACTGGAACCTCAGGTGTAGCTTCTCCGTAATCTGTGGTCCTTGTTGTCACCATACACTAGTACCTGACAAGTTGAAAATAGTTAGTCAAAGTACATATCAATGAAAATTTGAGATATGAATATGAAGTAAATATTTTTTTAGATTAAAATGAAATTGCACAAAAATTAAAAAGTGTCCTAGAGTGGCCAACCGCAGCACTTGTAGTGCTGAAATGTTGCCGTCTCCCTGGTAACGGTGCCAAAAACTTGACATGCCAAAATTGTGTGTAGAAACGCAAGTGCACGCGTCGAGTAATATAGGCCTATGTGAGGCCCGAGTCAAACTCAGGGATATGTAGTCTCAGTGACTACTACTAACTACGGTGCGATCACCTAAGCCAATTTAAAAGGTTGAATTGAGTTTGAACAAAACAAAAGAAAATTAAGAGAAAATTAAAAATGGTTTATTTGAATGGAATGAATTCCTTAGGGTAACTGATTTCACCTCGGGATCTCATTGTATCTTATTTCTACTGAATTAATATAAATTCCTACTCCTACCCTGGATCAAAAGCATGTAGTCAAAATTTCCCACTTCCGCAATGCAATTCACTACCTAGATCTAAGCTAATTCCACGTCTATAGTAATTTATCTCTTAGTCTAGGTGCATTATTGAAAACTCTAGGTTCTTTCCAGTGACCGTACGTTACCTTTTCCAAGGAACACGTAGGAAAGTGTACAAGTTATGATTTTGTAACCTTTAATCCCCCTTCTAGAGTAATTATCGGTCTGTAATCCTATCGATGGTGATCAAGTAGCGATAAGTTGTTCAATTCCACGCTTATATATCTAGGAATAAAGATAAATTTATACTAAATCAGGTAGACAGTCAATACAACGATTCCTCAGGCTACTCTCGGGTCCTAAGGAAAAGAGGGGTTTATCCCCGCATGGTTTTCATGTGCAAATACATAGAAGGAGAGAAGAAAAATGTGGGAAACATGAAGGAAGTTTGTGTAACCCCTGGAAAGATGGTGCTCCAGATGATCCTCCTCAAGAAACGCACATTCTGTAGTCTTCTGGCAGCAAAATCATCCATCGGAGGTGCCTGAATCTCTCAGTTGACGTCCTTCGGCTCCATGCTTCTCTTCCTCTCTTTTCTGGCCGTCGTGCGATGAAAAAACTGATGCCCTTCTATCCGGCCGCCATCCCTTTTTGTCCTAGGTCACTTACGATACCACATAATGCAGACTGTTGGATCGGGATGCTCAGATTAGATTGCTAAAATCTGATAGAGTTGGTGTCATAGACCTGGATGTCAGTGGCACCGATGACATTAGGATCTGATCGTGCTCTGGAAAGGTCAGTACCATCGACTTGGAAGTCTGTGGCACCGAGCTGATGTGAATGTTTCCTCTACCTCTCTGATGCTCTCTCGGTGGCATCGACTATTGCAGTCGGTGGCACCGACTCGTTTGGTCATCTAAGGCCCGATCCCTGAGGCTGTCTCGGTGGAACCAATTGTGATGGTCGGTGGCACCGACTCCTCAATTACTTGGAAGATCCTAAAAATGCACAGAGACCATGTATAAGGTTGAGAAATGTATAAAATAATATAATTATGATGAAATAGGCACAGTTTGATGCAAATAGATTATACAAACCAATTATAAAGATTTATGCAAATATGATCAACTGATTGACTAACAAATGCAAAAAACGAATATAAAATAGGCTTGTAATAAATGACTCAAAACCCGTACATCACCCCTCAACTTGGACATGAGTTCACAGTGACATGATTACCAAGAATAAGTAGGAGAGGGAAAAAAAAGTGAGAAGGTGGAACATGAGCCAGTGGATATGTTGTCAAGGTTGGAAGCAAAAAGGATAGAAATATTGGAAAAATAGCCTGAAGGAGAAACATTTGATACAAGATAAAAGTGAGAGATTTTTATGAAGCCTATCGACCTCGAGTGAAATATTGTAACATACCAAGTATTCAGGCCTCGATAAAATGGTCTTGAAAGAGATGATTGGACTATCCATATCACCATGGAGCACCTCCTTTTTAGGAGCCCAAGATTAAGAACTCCAAATTTTAGTGTGCTAGGCTTGGAGTATTAGGATGGATGGAAATATTTCACTCTTGAAACTCTAATAGAGCCATAGGCAATGGTCTCGGGTGTTACAAATGGAAGTAGAGCCAAAACCCCTCTAGTAAGTGGGGCCCACATGGGCATGTGGCATGCCAGTATGGATCCATGTGGGATATTCATGGTGATGTAGCCACCCATGCACTAGTAGTCATGATTAGGAGCTAAGTGCATGTGGGTCATTCTGGACCTACACTGAAATGAGAAAAGATTTTGATGCCTTATAGTTGAGCATTGATGAGAACGTCAAGAGTCTAAGTGGGGGAGATTGTAACATCCCATGTCTTGAGGCCTTGGATAAATGATCTTTAAAGGAATGATTGGACTACCCATATCACCAAGGTGCAACTCCTTTTCAAGGATCCTATCACTAAGAACTCCAAAATTAAGCATGCTCAACTGAGAGTAGTACTAGGATGGGTGGACCAATCAGGAAGTTGATCTCAACTTCTGTGTGAGTGTAGAAAAAGTGTACAGTCAAGGCTAGTGGTGGTCTATGGGGCTAGTCGTCATTCCTAAAACTCTACTAGAATCTTGGTAGATGTTCTTGTGCTTTACACACTACTTCTTTGGCATAACCACATATTACACAACCCATGAAAAGGAGGTTGATGATTGAAGAATAAGAAGATAAAGTACAAATTGAAATGGTGCCCCTCATCTTGGATACAAGTTTAGGTTCACATGATTTACCAAGAAGAAGTAGGAGAGTGCAAAAAGCAAGGAGATGCAAGATGAGCCATTGAATATGTTGTCAAGGTTGGAAAGTGAGAGGATGGAGATATTGGGAAATTTTACCAAAGGAGCTACTTTTGTAGAAGAGATAAGAGAAAGATGTTGGTGAACTCTCTCCACCTCGAATGCACAATAAGGAGGGTGATCCATATGAGGTATGCTTGCATGTCTACTATGCAAGCTCTAGGGATTCAATATGTATTCAAGATTTATCTAGAGTCAATGGGTTGGTACAAGGTGCTGATTGAGGTCTAAGAGACCTAAATTGAGACAATATATGAGTTCTTTGGGTCATTGGAGAAGGCACAGTATAAAGGTGAGAATGCAATTCAATTATTGATTAATGACTCTACACATGTATTTACAACCTCTCACCTCAACAAGATTTTTCCCCAATGCCTGAAATAAGATAGAAATATGATGAAGGGATTCAATTATTCAATAATATGGAAGGACCTCACCATCCAAAAAACTTTTATAGTGAGATAGGCTAAGACTATGGGTTGCATAACCCCATCATGACGTACAATTTTAAAAAAGACTTGGCTAATTCTATCTTTGTCCAGTATGATAATCAAGGTTGTTGCTCACGAGAAGATTTGTTTATAATGACCATGATGACAAATGATATATATGTCAATATAGGGGATATGGTGATTAACCGTCTGAAAACAATCCCTTCCAAGAGCAAAAACCCATTCATAATGGCAGGATAGTTACTACTATTGTTCTAACCCTAGATTTCAAGATGGAGGGTCTTAAAAAGCATAAGGACCAAGTTTGTGGACTTGAACTATCTTGAACAGTCTCAGATGGTCTCCCTATGCGATGAACAAGCTATCCACGATATGAATTTTGGATGTCCTGGCCTCGTTGTAGAGATACACTATCACACTAGTATTATGATTAGTGAGGTAGGACTAATAGAAGATTTTCGGAAATGGATTGCACAGTGGGAGGATCATCCTAGAGAGAGATTTAGGGCACCAAATGTAGATTTACCTAAGGGAGAGGAAGAAAACAAATGTACTTTAGCAGTAGTAGGAAAGACAATAGCCTCTCAACACAACCACAAGACAATGAGTTTGATGTGTAGACACCTTCAAAAAAATGCATATGACATGTCTTATATTCATGCACAATTAGATGAGATTCAGCAGATGCAACATTCCATTTGGTTGGATTAGTAGTAGATGCATCATCAGATCAACCACATGTATTGCTTTCAGTATGTGTAGGTTTAGAGAAACTAGTAATGGGGGAAGGATAAATAGGGTGCATAGGCAGGTTACTAGGATATATACATGTCTCTATAGGTAGATTATTGAGACATTTACTACCAACATCCTCCACCATATGGGAGACTGCCACATGATCTACCACTCCAATGACTTCTACCCCATCACTCCTAGACTTTAATATCTTGTTGAGGATAACATGATTCAAAAGTTTGGGGTGGTAGGGCATCACACGACCTTCTTATCAGTTTCATGCTGATATATTTGTTTTACTCATTCTACCATATTTTATGGTGATTATTGATACACTTGCTATCTTGATTAGATTTTGGTTGTCTTTCCATACATTCATGCATATAGTTCATTTTTAATACCTACCCTTCTTCTTGATTTTATTTTTATATGCCTATTTTACCTATTCCACACTATTCAGTGATGATTGTTGATACACTTGCTATCTAGATTAGATTTTAGATTTCTTTGCATATACACATGCATATAGTTCATTTGCAGTACGTACCATTCGTCTCAATTTCATTGATATGCCTATTTTACCCGTTCCACCATATTTTGTGATGATTGTTGATACACTTTCTATCTAGATTAGATTTTTTCTTTCATTGCATATAGTTCAGTTTCTTGTATTTTTGTGTACCTTTTAAAAAAAATGGTCTTTTTTCCATTCCATGCCATACCTTGCATTTTATATAGGTTTTCATAATTTATTGGTTATTTTAGATAAATTTTTCTTATTTTTTATTTTAAGTCTTTCTAGTGTAGGTTCATATGTGATTAAGGGCAATTTTGCACCATTTTGGCCAATTTTGACCAAGCTTGAATTTTCTTGCCTAAAAGTATGCTTTAACCCAATCTCTACATTTTAAATTTAAAATATTGACCTTTGCAAATGCATATCATAATATCATGTTATTTTCTAATTGGTCTCAATTTTTTACTTTCTACATGTGAATCACCTCTTTCATGCTTGTGAAATGTGTAGTTGGATTGTGATTTAAGCAAGGCACACATGCTTATGGTTTGTCAATCTCATGACATTATTGTGTCTTTGTATTTTCTCATTCAAGTGGTGTGCCATTAGTTGATGAAATAAGTTGGATTAATCTTCATGTAGAAGATCTCATGTTGAAACCCACACTAGTGACTCCACTTTCGACTCATTTTTCTTTCACCATTTCTTACCTCTCCACCTCATGAAAGGATGCCAAAGAGAACACATAAACCTTGGCCACATCCTATATTTTGGGGTGACCATATCAATATACCTTACACTTCATTATTACCAATATATGCCTTAACTACACCAAGGAAAAATAAAAAGAAAAAAAAATACAAAAATAAAATTAAAGATGCTCCAATGTAAAAGCATCTAAATAAAGAAAAGATGAGTTCTCATATGTATTAGCATTCCAATATTTTATGGAAACCCCCTTCTTCTATTTGCATGTTGATTGAGCTAGGAAACATCAAAGATAGCTCATTTCACCTATTACACGGCCTAGTGGGCCACCAAGAGTAGTTATAGATGTGAGATTGAATGCATGAAGGTAAAACAACACTCTTAGTCATCTTTGGTTATCACTATCATGAAATTTTTACCCGGGTCTATATGAGAACCATGCATATTGATTGTGTATTTTATGCCCTATATTTGAAGTTTGTAGGCTTGGTGGCTTAATCACAGTTGGTTTGTCAAATAGGTGAGGAAGGAGGTGAAATACATGTATTTAGTCATCATGGAGCCCATGTAGTCAATATACATCTATTGCAATGCATTTGTCATTTCTTGCTTGTTGAAAAATTGAATGGAGATTCAATTGGAGCATACTTGAGGAGAAGCATGTTTTAAGTATGGGATAGTGATGTAGCCCTCATTTAGGGCTTGGTATTTTGTCATTTTACTCTTTCATCACATCCAAACATGTTAGGATACATAATAATTTCCTCAATAAGAGTATCAATATCAAATGCACTTACGTATGTTCTTTGCAAGTCTTTTAGGTACTTTTACCATGCTTTGGATGGACATGAGAGAAGGAGGATGATCTGAGGGTTTATCGTCACCTAGAGGATCCTAATGAGAGTCTAAGAGCTTCCCCAACCTATCCCTAATGGAAAAATCCAAGCCAAAGCAAAGAGCTCCACAGATGATGAAAAAATGATGATAGTGCAAGCAAAAGACCCTAGAACAATTGTGGTACCACTGAACAATGGTGTTATCCATTTCAAAATAATAGTGGAATTCTAGTAAAGAAGAAGTAAGGACAAGTCCATCAGCATGACCAAGCTAGGAAGACAACAACATGGATGTCCCAAAAACAACACTCGTGTTGCCAACGCTTAGCAAGCACATGCCAAGGTGAACGAGCTTCACCTAACTCCCCCACCACATCCATGCTATCCAGTACAACTATTCTCCCTAGAACCCACCATGGTCGTGCTTCTGAGTACGACCATGCTACCAACCTCCCTAACCACATGTTCAACTAACATTTTTTCACTTTCACCACCATGTTCTTACCCTCCTAACACTACCATTTTACCATTCTACCGCCACGGTTGTTCTGCCTACAATGGCTATGTTTCCACCCAAACTCCATTGCTTTATATCTATCAATGTACCCATTTACCGTTACTTAACCCAAGGCTTCCCAAGACACTATATTTAAATATGTGATGGTTGGGAGCTAGAGGTTAGCCATTCCAAGCTTTAAAGGCGCCACCTGCATCTTTCCCACTCATTTCCACCTACCCCCACCTCATTTACACCATCTCCCACCTCAAACTGCTAGTTTTCTAGGATTTTCTCTACTTCCATCCATGATCCTATGCCATCCATTCACCAAGTATCTATAAGGACGTTCTTCTACAAAAAGGTGAAGAAGGAGGAGTCTACACCAAGTATTCATGGTTATACACTCATATATTCATTCTTCTTTCTCTTTCTATTTTTTATGAGTAGTTGACCCCCCTAGGTGGGCTACCTGGGGTTAAAAAATGTGACTTTGATACCATTTTGGGATAGAATAATGTTTAAACTTTATAATTTCGTTTGTTAATGATCATGTTCTACTTCTATGTCATTTTCCATTGTTTGCATATTGATATGTAGCCACCTAGGTTCTAGGTGAAATGGCTTATATGTGGCTATTTTGAGATTTGCTCCTAGGTCTAAATAGTGGATACCTAGATAGGTACCCATGTTATCATATATATATCTACTCTCCTACACCTAGGTGTAAGATTGAAGTAGTTAGTTTAGAAACACTTAATGCAATTGGCTTGGACCTACCTAAACCACAATTGGCTTGGAACTACTAAAATGATACATGGTAGGTGATGTGATGTGAAATGCCCTCATTTCCACCCTCCATTACTATCCTACACCCTAACTTCCTTAAGAGCTTCTATCCTAGAAGCCTATAATTTTTTATATCCTAATTGCATTCCACATAAACCCTAATCCAAATGATCCTTGCAAGGTTGGATAGGGTGTGATAGGGAGTAGTTCATCTATACACACCCTATTCCAACCATAGGCAATTAGCAGTTTAGGCAAATTATCTAGTGTCACACTTGCTGCTTGATTTGATAATATAAATGGATTAATAGTTCTTGCATGTTATGACACCCCAACCTAGGTGATATCCACATTACCCCAAACGACCCACACTTCTATTAATTGATTAAAATCCCAATTGCTCTCTTGCTTAGTTAGTGCTTACTTGTTTACCTTATTTTCTTGCTCAATAATCCTCTTTCCTTATTCATGGTAACTAGGCAGTGTAGTTATTGTTACATTGTGATCAATTGTGGTTTCTTTAGCTATCTCATAGCTAGTTTGGTCTTTTTTCTTTATTTTTTCCTAAATTTCAAGTCTTGTGTAGTTTCTTGCCTTGTTATCTAGTTTCCCTCTCTAGTTTGCTAAGTAGAATTGAATTGTTAGCTTAGTCTTTAGTGTTAAACTATTCCTACTTTATATATTGTAGTTCGTTTCTTAACTTTCCTTCCTTGTTTATTAGAACTAAATTATTTATTCATAAAGTAGGTTTTGCTTATTGAATGTCTTAAACTGCTTGCTTGACCCTTTAGTGCAACTCCAAAACCAAAGTTAAACCCTTAAAACCTAGAATCCAAATTAGGAACCTAGAAATAGTGGATTGATCTCTATTTCTCCCTTCTCTCCATGCTAATTGACCCCTAACTTTCCACCTCCCATGTTATGATACAAACTTGCATGCTTGCAGGTGAGTGTTTGAGTATTTGAGCATGTCCATTAGGGTTTACAAATTGTGTTAGCCCAAGTGTGTGTATCACACATGAACACCACTTATGGGGACCAAGCTAGTGGTAGGTAAATAGTTGTGGATGGTGAATAGACCATTGTTGTGATAGAGAGAATGATTGAATAATTTTCTACAAAAAGAATGTGGCTATAGATATTCAGAAAAGGATAGCCTCAATAGTTTATTGGTAATAGAGGGCCATAGGTTTAGTGGATAGATGTAGTATTAAGTGTGGAGGTAGGAATGTGGTTGCTTTATTTTTTCCTTGTATCACAAAAAGTCCAAGTAGAATCATGGTCATGGGGTTCTAGACATTTTTAATATTTGTGGTTGTTGGATATTTGCAGTGAATAAGGTAGAAGTAAGATTTACTTGTAGTGATATCCCCCTATTTAATGATTCCACAACAACTTCTCATGTGGGGATGTCTAATATGTAGGTAAGTCTATTGTTTTCTTGTCTATCTAGTGCAACATTATTGGTGATATGAAGGCTTCATGCTACCAAATGATGGTAGCTATGGAGCAGTTGGCGGCTTTGCCTATCATGCATGGTGTTGGTTGGTTGCTTGAGATGTTGAAGACCAATCCTATGGATTGGTAGTGTTGTTATTTCATGTAGTTGACACAGTGTAAGAAGTCTTCTTACACGTGTGATGGTGGATGGTCATTCTATTCAGGAGGGGAGGTGGACATCTTTTAGTAGAAACCATTGGTTGGACGCTTGGCCAAGTGAGGAGTGACGTTAAGGTTATGGCTTCTGGATGGACATTGATGCATGGAATTGTTGAGCGATGGGGTTGGGATATCAATTTGAAGGTTCACTTGATCCTTACTTGATATAGTTGGGAGTCCATATACCAAAGCTTGTTGTTGTTAAGCATAGTTGATCAGTAGCTGCACATACTAGACAATTGATTTGTGAGGGAGGGAATTTAGGTGATTGTGTTTGAGTGGAGCCTGGTCAAGGTCTAGCATCATTTATCAAGCATAATGCTCAATTTTTTGGATTAGTTTGTCTTGATGGCTTGATTATAACCAACTGCAGGAGTGAGCATTGTGCTCAGACTTGGTAGCCTGCTTGGTCGAGCAACATGAAGATCACTTGTCAAGGTAGTTGTTCTTGTTTGGACGCATTCATGTGGAATTCAGAGATCAATTGGGATGTGTTATAGATCACTTGCAATCGAAGAAAGGGTGAGAAAGATTAGGTGTGGGAGAGACAAACTATGTGGAGAGATAGAATAGGTATGGGTTAGTGAGTATTTGTAGAGAGAGAGAGCTGAAATATTTGTTCCTTGAGTGTTATGAAAATTGTCTTGATCGAAGGTTAAGTACTCAACAAGTTATGCATGCACAGCTTGATCATGGGGTTCAATTATATTCAATAATACATGCCTTGGTCATTTAATTGGCATCCTTTGATTGATCATTCGAGGATCTGATCTCAATGAGCCTCAATTTATTGGACACAGAGCAAGCCTTAATAGAGAAATGGATAATGGTTGGGCCTTTTTAACTTGTGATGTATGCATGCAAAAATTCGGTCATGAGAAATTATAGTTTCCAGTGCAATGTCGATAATGATACCAATTGGTTTAGTTACTAAAAGAACTATAACCATGGCAAAAATGATAAAAATCCAAAACAAATAAAAAACAAGCAATGGGTTATCCAAAATTGATGCAAGACTAATAACAATGACAATTAGGGAAATGGGAAGCTACGTGAACTAAGTTAAGGGATAAATGGGTAGAGTGAGATGAAAATTAGTCTAAGAAATGCATATAAAACATGATGATTATTCATTCATCAATCAGTTGATCAACACTGTGATGGGCCCAATGAAGGGGGAAAAGAGGGGGGCGTCGGTCAGATAGGAGGCCCTCCTTTTGATGATTGGCTTTGTCTAAGTTTGACTAAACCTTGGTCCAATTTGAAGTGTGATGCAGACCGAGGAGCATGTTTGGGGACGTACTTGTACAATCATGGATCAAGATATTGGAAAATGCTGACTTTGGACCTTAGTGACAATATCAAGCAAGGTAATCCAAAATATTTTTTCATAAATTGACATTCATCCCCTTTGGTGGCCTCCCGTTTGAGGGGATTGATATTCAAAATTTTCAAAGTGGCCCCTAATAGTGAGATATGTAGTGTTGTGTTTTTTTTACTTCAATTGGTGACTATTTCACTTGAATTGATCATCAAACCACCTCCTGACATTTTATTACAGAACTAACCATTGTTGACATAGTCTGATATGATATGTTAATCTTTTGCATATGAATCGTCATTTTGCATCTTAAGAACCCTCAACCTGTTATTAAAGGACTTTATATGTATTGTTTTTCTCTTATTCCACAATGACTTTTAGAGCCATATTTAACTGCTAAATTTGTTTTGACTTTTAGGAGTTTGATTGGATGTATGTACTTATTTAGTGGATCTCTTAAATTTTATATCTATCATGGATTTACTTGATAGGAAACCAAATCATGTAGATTCCAAAAGTTGTGTGTCAATAGTTCCCATGAAGAAATTTGGGTCTTGGACTTGTCTTCAAGGAGCGCACAATCAACATACCTCTTTTGAAGATGGTGTCTGTCAGAGTGAGAGAAGGGGCTATGGGGAAATTGAAAAGACAAAGAGATTCCTGGATGTTCATTTACACTATGTTAGTCAACCTTTTTGCATAACATTTGGTCTACCAATTCTGTAGAAAGAAGCCAGAGAAGGATGGAAGAGGAATATGATCAGGTGTTCCATATATGTATGACTCCCCAACCCAAGTATTGGTTCTTTCCACTTGGAAAAATCTCCCAAAAAAGGTGGAGAACAAATTGTGAAAAGTGATCAAAGAGAGTGAGAGATAAAGAAGAGTAAAGGTGAGGATGTTTATAGATGTGGAAGGAATTTGGTCATGAGGTAGGATATTGACCTCTCAGTGCTAGATCTTGGTCCAACTACCCCAAAAAGAGCCATGAAATAATTCAAGATCCCATTATTTAAAACTTTAGCATGAAAGTGAGAAACAAATAGAATCTAGTTAATTTTGGTGAAGTCAACTAATTTTATCATTCAAAATTAGGTTAAATAATATCGTTCTCTTAGTTATTTAATTAGGGTTCCAAATAACATCTGTTTGACTCGACAATTGATCTGTAGATTAATTAAGCATATGGGGAATCCAATTTTGATATGAATCACTTCTTTTGAAATCAATTGACATTTTATTAATTTATTTGGTTGACAAGTACTCATTTAATGTATTTATTCTCTTTTATATATCAATTTAATACAATATTTGATATACACCCCTTTTCCTACATCATTATCCTAGAAAGACCCTACAATGCCAAATTAAGGTCCGAACTTATCATTTGGTAAATTTGCAAAACTAATACCACTTGAAGGTTTAATTAATTATATAACCTAAAGTCGCATATAGTAGGATATGTACTAAAAAAATACATTTCTAGACTCTAATTTACTCATATTCATCTAATTTCAGGGAAATTAATCTAAACTAACATAATAAAAAAGGGGCTTTGGAAAAGGGAAGGTTAATATATGAGTGTAGATTCAAGTATAATACCACATGATAAGAAATATTGAACATTTAAGCATGACAAATGATGTAACAAGATAATCATGGAAAGACCTAGGTAAACTAGTGAGATTGATGTTGTTAGTGTTATTATGTAGACATGAAACTATAATTCATGAGATATGATCTTGAATAAGCAAACCCTGGTCGTCCTAACATGAGTAGTTGTTACATGATAGTTAAATGGGCCATGAATGCGACTAGATAAACATGGACATGATCATGATGATTGATATCTAGTTGTCTCAATTAAACTAATTGTTATAGCATAAATAAATAGAAACATCGACTAGAACAATAAATGACTTGGCCAAGCTCTAATAAATCTATTAAAATGTGCAATATATTGATGTAGTGGAAAAGATAGGTAAAAATAGAAAAAGTTAAATAGATGTAGATATCCTTTCTGCTTCCTTATCATTTTCATAGCCTCCCGACGTATAGGAACCATTGTTTCAGAAGAAGAATCATCTAGATATTAATTAGTCAAAAGTATAGAAATACAATGTAGACCAATGTATGGCTTTAAGTGAGACAAATGGGGAGAGGATTGATGATGGATAGAGAGTGGTGTTTATATGTATGGCTTTAAGTGAGACAAATGGGGAGAGGATTGATGATGGATAGAGAGTGGTGTTTATAATTGTTACGATAATTAGGAGGTTCACGACCGAGTGAAGAGAATTCTATGATATAGAATCCCTTTGAAGAACTCTAAGAAAGAAAAAATAGGAACTTTCTCCATAATGCCCGTGCATCATTCGACCCTGACTCCCGTAATATTCGAAAAACGGTGCCTCCAACCCTTGATGAAAAAAAGATGTAGGAGCGCTGCACTCCGATGGCCGGCCGACGGCTGCACTCCTGGGGGCCTATGGAATCGGACGGGGTTCCTGCTGTGTTCCTCATTACGACAGAAAAGTTCCTAGCAATCTGCCTCGCCATGACCAACAAGGATATTGTTATCTTCTTATCTAGAAAGCTACGCTAGAAAAAGAATCAAACGCACAATTGATTCCAGATTATCTTTCTTCACGACCGTGACTACATTTAAAAAGTAATTTGATTCCTTGTTGTATTATATATCGCTCTTTTATTTTCTTCTCCACGACCAGTACACGAACATTATATATATTGTTATGCTTTTAATTGAAGGATAGCAAACGATGTGAAACTATGCCTATCCCGCATTGCATCCAAACATGGGACGTGTTCACCGAATGTCCCATCCTCCATCTATACCTGTCCATCCCATCCTCCTAAGTATCCCTTTTATCAACCACTCGTTGCTTCACTACTTTTATCATGTGCCTTCCCATTGGAAACAAATTACTCATTGTTTCTTGCTTATTTCAATTTTTTTCCCACCAAACTCCTTATCCAATTGTGATCAATCCAAAAACACCCGTCTTTGACAAAACACATCTTTTCACTGTCCTAAATTTCTCCACTCCCGTCTATTCTCTTTCCATTTTCCTTTTGTATGCAAAACTTCTTTCCCTTTTTCCTTCTTGTCTTCCCTCTGATTTAGAAACGGCAATTCCACCTTGATAAAGTCAACTTTCTAGTAATCATACACCTCTTCCGCTCTTTACTGATGGAGCACTTTTTGGCCGTAGGTGATTTAGTATTTAATCGATTTCGTTTGATTGGGAAACTAAAAAATGGCAACAACTAAATGAAAATCCACTATAGTACCAGTTTAAAAGTGAGTTATCAATCCCATGTGATTTCATTGTGGTAGTTCATCTTCTTCTTAGATTACGATCTCCATAGACGGTGTTAGACTTCCTTTTTATTTGTAAGGATATAGATATAATTCAAAAAACGAGTGATAAAGAAAACCAAAAGCAAGTAACCGGCCTAGCAGACTAGACAATCAATATGTTAACTCCCTCCGACATGTAAGATCTGATCCGCACACAAATAAAGTGTCGAAATATAAAGACTGATTGGAACTAGCATGCTCATGGAACACAAGCCTGGTGACCATGAAACATGGCACTTCAATAATACCCCCACTCTCCTTATTTGCCATGGAAGTAAAAAAAAAACAGCTCAAAAAATAAATTGAAAAACGAAGAAAAAACAATTAAGCAGGCAAGCATGTCGGTTAAATCACTATAGGTGCATAAGGATGAGCATCGGGTCGGGCTATACTAGGTTTTGTATGTCCCAAACCCAAATCTATATTTATAGCAAGTCGCGGGGTGAGTTTGGGTCCAGATAAAATTGAAAAATGTCAATCCGTATCCGGTTCATATAAGAATATTGGGTTGGAGCCTGGTTTGAGTTTTCTCATATAACATCGAATGAGCATATCAAATTTTATTAGATTTAACTTTCTATCATAAAAACTAAATTAATATGATATATACTTTGTAATCAACCTTCAATATATATATATATATATATATATATATATATATATATATATATATATATATATATATGGTTGTTCATTCGTTGCCCGGCGGGTAGCCAGAATTTTCGCTACCCGCTGGAGTAACTTGGGTCAAAAGAGTAACTATATGGTATGCTCCCGTCTGAATAGCAAGAGTAACTATATGGTATGCTGGAGTAACTCTAAGTGCAAAAGAGTAACTGCGCAGAAAATATACAGTCAGTGATATATATGGACGGGTTTTTTGATTTGGGGGGGCAAATGATATTATTTTTTGATCAAATTTTTTGGAGAACTAGACAAAATTATCCCCTACAATTGCGAAAAAAAAAATTAAAAAAAATATCAGGAATTGTGAAAAATATATATATATATATATATGTGTGTGTATATATATACATATATACAGTCAGTAATATATATGGACGGGCTTTATGATTTGGGGGGGGCAAATGATATTATTTTTTGATCAAATTTTTTGGAGAGCTAGATAAAATGTTCCTCTACAATTGCAAAAAAAAAATTTTAAAAAAAATATCAGGAAGTATGAAAACAAATATCAGGAAGTGTTGCCGGGTAGCTACCCGTTGTGGTTATTTGTCTAGAAATTGATATAGGAGATCGGATTTGCAGGAGATTTGGGACATCCGATACTGTATCGGTTACAAGCTTCCGAAAGAAGTTACAAGCTGATGTGAAGACTTGTTAGGAAGTAACGAAAGGTCTACACCAGTCATGCATTTCAATGACATTCTCTTACTTACGAACACAAAGGGGCTTTTCAGGAGATACATATCACAAAATGGTGCTAAATATAGTAGGTCTACTTTCTGCATTCTCCTAATTACGTCTATTTCTCTTTCTTCAATCTATTACTCTTCCTTAATAGTCTGTTGTGTGGTTCCTCTTCAGAAAGGACGGTTTAAATTTCTGCTTTAATGTTGTACATTCAAAACACATTAATGACATTGATTTCATCTGGGAAGAAGCAACAATGCTCATGATTCTTCTACACATTTAGTAGCTTTTATTATGAAAGCTTCTCTAGGTAAGATTTTTCGTTGTAAATGACAATACATGACTTGGTTTGCACTAAGCGAATTTGATTTGTCCAGTGAAAGATCTGGGATCGTTAGTCTCAAACCAACATAGAGGATATATATAACTAGAAGCA